>PKRV01000098.1:569461-615861 GCA_003709505.1 Hyphantria cunea | reverse complement strand
CCCCGCCGACATCGCCAGCGCCGTCGCCGCCGGTAACACACTGCATCTTTACCACTTCATGGCTACACATAGGCTTCTTCTACTTAATAAACAGTTTTCGGCTATTACCACGCTGCCAGACGTTTGTTTCAATTGACTGCCTCTGTGTCGTAGTGGTAGCGAATGCGACTGCTGTGCAAGAGGTCTCGGGTTCGAATCCTGAGTCGGACCAAATGTTTGTATGATCTGCAAATGTTTGTTTCGGAGTTTGGGTGTTTTATATGTATAATATGTATGTATTTACAAAAAAAAAGTATATAAGTATTAATATCAGTTGTCTAGTACCCATAGTACAAGCTCTGCTTAGTTTGGGACTAGATGGCGTTGTGTGTTAAAATGTCTGAACATATTTATTATTATTATTATTATTAATTTCTCCTTCTATTTTGAAAAGTTTTGCCCTATATGTCTGCTTTGTTTCCCGCCTCTTAAGACACCCACAGGATAAATAGGGGTGACACGCTGTATTCTTAATCTGTCACCCCACCAAACTTTTACTATATAGTAGTATAGACACTAACACTCGATTGTGATGGTAGCGTATGCGGCTACCGTGTTCGAGGTCTCTAGTTTAATTTCTGAGGAGGGCCAAAATTTTGTATGATATGTATGTAATTGCAAATAGAGAAGTATATACATATTTAGATTAGTCGTCCAATGTCCATAGTACAGTAAGTCAGTTTGAGACTAGAAGACGTCAACTAGAAGAACCATCTCGTAAGAGCTGTAAGGATTCGGTCAGCACAACATAGGTTTTTTTATGAAGAACCTTAAGAGAGAAATATGTCCAGCAGTGGAAGTCCTTTGATGTTCACTGTGTACCTTTCGCTAAGTTCATACTGTGGTGTCCAGGTGCAGCGCTGCTGGAGTCGGACGCCCCGCTGGAGAGCATGGAGACGGGTGCGGGCGAGGCGAGCGCGGTGCGGGGCCGGCGCGGGCCGGGCCGGCCCCGCCTCAGGGCCGCGNGGGCCGCGGGGGCTCCGCGCACGAGCGGGCGCAGGCCCCGCCGCGCCCGGGAGCCGCTCCTGGTTCCTCTGGCGCCGCCGCCCTAGGCCTCCGACCACCGACCTCAAGTTAACTCAGGTTAACATTTTTACATTACTTTTTATTCAGGAGCACGTTGCCGTATATTTCTATGTTTTCCCATGTAAATTAATTCCAAAATATGCTTATAGTTTGGATATAAAAGAGCGGCAATTAATGATTATGCAAGTTGAATATGACAATACGACATTAAACGAAATCGAGGGCTATTAAACTGTATTGGTTTACTTTGAGATTTTTTAATTAATAAATAAATATTTTAAAAATTTAACCAATAAAGACACTATTTGCAATTCAAGTTCACTAACCAGAGCGGCCGCAGTTTCGGCCGTACAATAGGTACCTACTAAAGCACCGAACGACGCGCGACGTAGGTTGATAAAGCAGATACCTACTTCATCAATATAAGCTTAATAGTACAATTAATATTGTGTATTGACGTTGTATCAGTACCATACTACCGTGGCAGAGCCGCGCTTCGGCATGAATGGGCCGGCTCGACCGGAGTGATACCACGGCCTCACAGAAAACCGGTGTGAAACAACGCTTACGCTGTGTTTCATCGAGTGAGTGAGGATACCGGAGGCCCATACCCCAATCCAACGCCCCCTATCCCCCTCACCATCCCCTTTCCCCCCAGACCGCCATAGTGTGGGTCACCATCCTGCGTTGTTCTTTTTCGCATTGAGGATGGTGACCACCACTCTTGGATTCTGCTCATGCTTTCCATCAGGCAAGGCAGAGTCATTTTGGCAGCTTAAATATATATAAAAAAAAAACCATAATAATCACAAAAAATACTGCAAGGTTTTAAATTTGATCATCTCGTGTCGAGGTTACAACTGGAAAAGCCTTATCTCTATTAGAAATCAAAGATTGATCTCGTACCTCCTGGATAGTTTGGACATTAATCCGACTGTTGATAGGTAGGTAAATTATTCACTAATCCTAAGTGTATAACCGAATTGTTTCATTTGATCTCACACAAAATAACATAAGATTACGTCACAACCAACAAACTTAACCAAAGTGTCCCGTCACTAAAATCACTACAAAATACCTATTAATAAACAATACAACACAACAACACAGCTAGCTACTACTTCAAAGGACGACGCTATCTTCGACCGCTCGCTAACCCAACAATATAATGCAGTAAATTTAAAAAGATAATATGGAAATTTGTGTCTTATAGCTAAACTACTGAATCAATTTTATTGAAATTTTGTAGGTGGACTTGTAACATGTGTAGGTAGGTCTAGTTCAAATTAATGTCGTATTGTCATATCCATCCAGTATGTATTTTTAGAAAATAGTTTACGACTTATTTTCAACCATCAAAATATAGACACGAAAATATTCATAAAAAATCGGTTTGGAGAAGTTTGGTTACAGATACTGCGATACGCGAGAACTTTATATTTAATTTTGCCTGATGTTTTTATATTCTATTGTTACAGAGGCCCTTTACCTACAACATCGTCGTGTATAAATCAACAACAAACTACCCACCTCTAGTGCAATTATTATATGCCAAACTTAAATTTATTTTTAATGAATCGCAAACTCAGAACGTTGACAATTGAAAAAACACCTCAACTAATCCTTTCATGCAATATATAAACCTGTCGTGCAATAGATTCAAGTAGATTCATTATATAACATAGACCGAGTTGAAAAAAAAGAGGTTCAAATGCGAGTCGGATTCGCGCAGGAAAGGTACCGAAGGGATCTATACATTTCAAGGGTTGCCGTAATCAATATCGAGCAAAAACGATGAAAAAATTCCGTTTGTTGTATGGGAAATAAATTAAATATTTATATAATTCCGTTTTTTAGTATGTTTAGTATTATAGTTGTTATAGCAACACAAATACCACGGTTCATGAGATACAGCCTGGTGACAGACGGACGGACGCACAGATGGACAGCGAAGTCTGAATAATAGGGTACCGTTTTACCCTTTGGAACCCTTATAACATTATCATGCATGATGTTGTGATAGTCTTCCCTAAATCTTTTGTAATATGAATGTTCTTTATTACTGTGACGAAAGTTTGTATGGATGGATGTTTGTTACTCTTTCACGTAAAAACTACTGAACGGATTTGGATGAAACTTTACAGTAATATAGCTTATACATCAGAGTAATAGATAGGCTACTATTTGATAACCGACATATATGCGGGCGGAGCCGCGGGCATAAACTATTAATATAAGTTCTTATTACTGTAATATTCAAACGTTCTACAGTTTAAATTACTTCTGAATTTGCGACTCTTAATAGAATTGTACAAAATAATGCTTTTAGCTTATAATAAAATATCCTATATTTTACAAAGTTTAACTTTGAAACTCATTTTATTTATAAAACCTGTATGTATATATCTTAATAAATATATGAACTTTAGATAAATATTTGTATAAATGTGAAGTGTAATTGAAGTTATAGTTTAACAAAATAATGTTGGTGTGTGAATAGAAGTTATTTCTTAATTTTAAAGAAGAGTTTTATTATTAATTATTTAATAGGCCTCTTATGTGAGACCTAAGAAAGCGCTCACATGGAATAAAATATAGTAACATTGTGGATATGAAGGACAGTGAAAGGTTTCCGAAAGAAGGTATGCGAAGCTAGATCTAATGTAATTCAAGTCTCGTAAAGGGCAGAAAGCGGTGGAGGCGTTTTACTGCATTACTAATAAAAAATATTAAAAATTGAAACATAAATTTGAAATCATAGTTTCATGTGTAAATGCGGACTAATATCAAAAATACTTTCTGAAAATCATTGTAGCCGCTAAAGAATACATATTGCAATGACAAATTGTATTAGAGCTAAAGTTCTCCATTCAAGAAACTTTCAGTGACTACACTGTGTATACCACAAATTGTTGTTGTAAGTCTGGGTGTTCTTTGTGTCCGTTTAATGTATGTTTGTTAAGTCCTCCGCAACATAAAATTTATTCTTAATGTGAGAGTTGTCTTTAAAAAAAAAACAAGGCAAAACTTAGTTCGAGATAATATCAGCAAGGAAAATAATGTGTACTATTGAAAGTTTAGTTGCCAAATATGAAACTGCCAGTGCGATTTTAGATGATGCCTGCAATAATAGGCTTCAGAATATTCAATAATTTATCTTGACAAAAAGAATAAATGATTTTAATAAAGTTTTGTATTTTTATTCTATTATATTGTAGACCTTTCTGTTCATCATCCTTCATCCAGCCTTTAGTTAAAAAAGTTCAGACCAATCGTGCTGTGTGTTTCGTCGGCGAGTGCGAGACCGGTGGCCCTTACTTTTGCAGATTTTTACATTATAGGGCGAAAACGAGCATACGTATCACCTGACAGTAAGTGATTACCGCAACCCATGTACACGATAGGCGTTACAATTGCTTTGCCGGCCATTGGAGGATAGGGAGGGGGATGAGTTGAGGTATGGGCCTGCGGTATCTTCACTCACTCTGTGAAACAGTGGTTTTCTGTGAGGCTGTGGTATCACTTCGGTTGAGCCGGCCCATTCATGCTAAAGCGTGGTTTTCCCACAGCAGTTAGAACAGTTCGGTTATAAAAAAACATTGATCTTTGCTGCCTGCTTTTGTTATTAATGTAAAGAAATATTTTTATTTAATTCAACAAAAGGAAACGACACATAGTTTCCTTTTGTTTTAAACGTCGCGATGTTACTATTTTAATGGCTGACAACGATCCTGCGATACGACCAATTTCCAACAATTTAAAAAAACCGTGAAACCTTAATTTAAAACAAGCTTCGGCGCTACTTGGCCAGAGAAACAACACGATGTCTGCAAAAAGTTAACCATATTAAATAAATAAAAAACGGCCTAGAATAATCATTCTCTACTCATGCCCGAGGTAACAGTCGGCGAGTTCTTATCGCATACCAATCTCTGAGTATGAGTTTGGGTAATATTACACAACGACTTCAGTTACTAAAAGGAAAATTAAATCATTAAAATCAATCATCCTTTTTCGTACATCCCTTAACAAGTATTGATGGCGAGAGTTGAAACAGTAGAACTAGTACATGCGTACCAAGCTGATAAGATTCCTGATCACATTCATGCAAGATGCCCTGATTACACTTTTATGGGTCCTAAACCTGCACACCTTTTGTGAAAACAAGTTTTATAATCCCCTAACATAATATTCTTGTTCACACATAAACCATCTTAATGTGGACAGTGCAAAACAAAAGTTGAAACATGATGGTATCAATCACGCTGCGTGTGTTGAATAAGAATGTACCCACTTGGTGGTGCGCATTGTGCATGCGACTAATCGCGAATACGTCAGCCTCTGTGGCGCAGTTGTAACGTATACGACTATACGCTATGCTTGAAGTCTATGAATGAATATTATACATAGAAAACACCCAAACTCCGAAACAAATACTTGCAGATTTAACAAACATTTGGTCTGACCCGGGATTTGAACTCGTGACCTCAAGGACAGCAGTCGTATAAGCTACCACTGCGCCACCGGTGCAGTTAGCATAGGTAAAAAGATGTATGGAATTACAAAATGGAAACCTCAAGCCAGTTATGTTACGAGTTAGGTGTTCAGAATTATTATTATTATTACCCAGTAATCGACTTTTGGAAGGGTGGGAATATAATTGGGTGCAACTTTTGGCATGAATTGTATTTAATATAGAGTACCGGTTGGTGGACTCCCGGTTTTGCACTAGTATCATTAAAAGTGTAAATATCGTGGGAATGAGAGAAAATATAACAGCATCTATGTTAGGCACGTAGATATAACCGGTGCAACGTGCGATCGAATGCCAAGTAACTACAACACATATAATATGATAAGGAGGATATCGTATGTGGAATTTAATAGCTTATTTCTACAAATTCAAGTAACGGAATAATTTATCGAACATATCCCCCTTTGTACGTAAGTAAAGCATGCGTATTAAATGTGAAATTCGGATTAATTTATTTAAACATAATACATACAGCAGATTTGCTGAAACTTAAAAATTTTAATATTCAGTCTAGTGACCTAATTTTATATCACAAATATTACATGTGTATTACCACCACAACCTTCGTGTAAATTACTAAAGTAGTAAGGCTTAAGTACATATTTAATCCATTGTTGACCTTACAATATTTTTCTATAGGAATAGAGTTGACTCTGACTCAAGACGAGTTTATTTTCCCTTAGAATAATCCTTAATTTACATAATATATCCCTAATAAAAAGAAGATATACCTACTTAGTATGCAGTACACGCATCACACAGTAGAGAAATGTATATAACGAGTAGTTTAAAAGTTAGTTATTTATAATGAAATAATAATTTCAAATAAATTTAAACATTACATAAAAGGTACGTGATACATCTAGTCTTTGAAAGAACGAACCTTCTTCTTCTTTTGATAAAATGGCAACCAGGTAATCAGCTATTTCTGCCAATGTCAAGTATTTCAAGTCTTCAATTCTAAGTCTTCGAGTCTTCAAGTCTTCGTCGTGATGGAATTAATGATAAAAAATATATAAAAATGTGGATGACATGAAATGGGGACCATCTTTCGCAAAAACAAAAAACGATCTCCCCAGGACGAACCTTATGGAGCTACGTTTTACGATTGACACATGACAATGAGAATAGTCCTGTAAGTATTTTTTCGTGCAAAAGTGACAATTAACAGCATTTTTGTGCCATGTCTGCATCGAGGCGTGTCGTGAGGGAGCGCCTCTTTCGCAGGGAGGTCCGTCACGGATAGACGCTAAACATTCTAATTAGCGTGAATGGCTTGTAGCATACGAACATCTTGGAAGTGTTTTAACCTTATTGGTTGACACATATTTCTGAGAACTCTCAACATTTCAAGAAAATTAATGAATAAAAATATTTAATTTTTTTATTTTATTGAAATCTTTATGCACAAAATTGGCAAAGGCGGACTTAATGCTGTAGGCATTTTCTGCCTATCGACAGAAGTAACTGTAATTTAAAATGGAAATATATATAAATATACAATAAGTAATACTAATATAGTAAATAATTTTTTATCAATAAAAGTGTGATAACAACATGTCGTATAATGGTTTCATCAAGACGACTACTTAAACGCCTATAACTTTCATAAAGAGCTTTTTGCAAGGGAGTTTGCTTCTTGAACGAGACCAAATCCTATGAAATAATAGGATGTTCATTAAAGGTTCGAAGAAGTTAGTTGTACAGAATGATAGTTTGTTATCTCACTGATGGGTTGGTAGGTATGTCGGTTAAATTAGTAAAGTTTCAAAATAAGCATACTGCTGTATATTGATAATTTGCAAATACGAGATCAAGTACTAACATGTCTAAACTCACGACGATCTAGATACCAACCACAAGCACAGTAAGCGTCCTAGAATTGAAATTACTATAAAATCGCTAGTCATGAACATTACCGATTAGCATTTCACTCACATACACCTCATTTATGAGTGAGTGAGTGAGTCACCGTGTGAATTGTTACTTTCCTTAAAACACTGGTTCTAAGCGAACGTGGAGCAATTTGCCAGTCGTCGTCGTAGCCTGGTGGGATGAGTTACAAGAGGATTGTTTTGTTATGTGCCACACATAGCATATAATAATCTTTTCTTTTTTCCAACTAAGACTCTGCAGTCTTGTATAAAATTAATAATATTGTCTTTTCTTACAGCCTCTCACTCTTATGAACTCTTATGTGGTGAACCACAAATGAGAACCATTTACCTGGTAGTTTTTTTATATTTCATGTTCTAAAGACCTAGCTGGTTTTATTTCGAGTTTTAGAACAACGAAGAACATTATATTCATCGATTTTTTGAAGTATAGTCAGCTATTGGCGGTTTGGTACCTACATTCACATGCAGCATCGAAAATGGGTGGTCTATTTACGTATTATACAACATTCTTATAACCTCTTGATGGTATATACAAATAGGTTTATATACTACAAAGGGATTTAGATAACTAATTGTTCGTAGTTGAGGTTTTAATTCATTTAGGACTACTGGACTACTTCGCAGCTGAAGCGAATAAGGCATGAGTAATGTACAACAATGTGTCAACTTTAAAAATACATTAAAAGCTTTCTTCTTACGTTATCGCCGTCAGCTTGTGAATTGGGGTAGAGTAAGGTGTAGTGTACCATGTGCATGGGCGCATAGTTGATCTGTGTCGAGAATGGGACCATGAGCGGTACATCTATAAAATACTTCCGTACATTCTCACGATATCGTTTGCTGGTTTTGGGTGTTGTGATTGCTCGTAAATAATATTAAATACAGATTTTATCAAATATTATTTTGCATAATTCTCTTGACGATGATTTGGCAACTACCCGGATTAGCTATTTTAGCCAAATTAGCCATTTCTGCCAATGTCAAGTATTTAAAGTCCTCAAATTTTAAGTTTTCAAGTCTTCGTCTTGATGAAATTAATGATAAAAAATATCAAAATATGGATGAGATGAAATGGGGACCGTCTTTCGAAAAAACAAGAAACGAAGTTTCAAATATACCCATACAAAATTGCGCAAAAGATAAGGACTTTCTTCTTTCTTCTTCCTTCCCCTAGTTAGGTGTCACAACAACGTGTAACCTTGGAAGTCACCGTTTGAAAGTGGTATACATAGGCTCTCCTACTAACTAAACTATTTGACTCTCCCTTGTTTCCCTCCCACCATCATACCTGGTCCTTTTAGGGGGTCGTAAAAAAGCATCTCACAAGAACGCTTTAATGTCATTTCTTGCATTCGTGATGAGTATGGTGATCTCCATTATTAGATTATATTCACGCTGTCCATCAGAGTAGATTCACTCTGCCAGTCATATAAAAAGATATGATGATGGGGGTAACTACATAAATTGCCTCAAGATAGATGGGCGTCCCTACAAAGCATATGACTTGTATTCTGGTTACTTCCTACAAGAAAATGAAATGTTTATATCCAATTCGAGCACTTACTTACTATATTTGATATATCGTAGCAGAATACAAACTGCCGGGAGAAATATAAACGAGAAGACACTGACATATATACTGTCAATATCATTAACATGTTTTAGGTCAGATGCATAAAGTTTCAGTGAACTGAAAGCCGATGGCCGTTTAAGCGAACGCGCTAATGTGATGACCCCGTTGGCGACTGATCGGTTGACGCCACGGGACCGGCTCGTTTAGTGTGAACTGCACTTTATTTATTACGAAGACTGATATTATTATATTGTCCCTATAAATATCTGAATTCACTGGTGGAGAGCAGAACTTGGTCCGTAGTGTTCTTGTATATAATGCAAATGAGATTAAAAATATAGTACTAAGCTAGTAAGCTTGGCAAAATATGGTCGTTTACTACCATTCTTTGTATCCCTTGAATAAATTAAAAGAAATATAACAACAAATTAATTAAGTATGCAGTGAAATCAGACTCTTCCTAACAAAATAATGGAATCCTAACAGACTCATAGTTTGAAATTAACGTATGTATGTGAGTCGGTTAACATTTATACATATATGTATATTATGTATGTTCATATGAGTATGTATTTGAAGTATTTTAAAAATTTATTTTTCTAGTATTATTATTTCATATTATGACTTATTAAATTTGTTATATATTTTATACACGTAAACATTTTTTATAGTTTTTTTCGTACTTAAAACCCTGCACCAGCTTAGAATGAAACCTGACTATCAAAGGTTGTAAGAAATTGCTATGAGCGATAAGGCCGCCCATTGTACATTTACTTTCTTGATTTCTTTTTTGTTTTTCTAATTTTTAGGATTGTTTTTTCTTTGCAACCCTTGGTGTACAGATAAAGTACTTATTATCTATCATATAAAAATTAAAGATTAGAGTAATTATAATGAAGGTATAAAAATATATTTATCGCTAAAATATTCTAGAAAGAACGTCAGTGGTTCAAATTTAGGTTATTTTATGATATCAGCCTTTTAAGGACGTGTAGGCACACGAACTTTTGTGACCCTATCAACCATGTCCCTATTAAAACCTAAAAGCTAATAAAGGTTTCAGACGTAAAATTGGAGATGCCGGGGATCGAACCCGGGGCCTTTCACATGCAAAGCGAACGCTCTACCACTGCGCTACATCCCCCATAACAAACTAACTGAAGTAGAAGAAGAATTCTACGATGTATGTGAAAAATACACCTGAGTAAATAAATCTTGTATGCTAGAGAAATTTAAAAAAGCAGAATTTAATTGTGTTTTTGTTAAAACGTTTACTTAGTAGTCGTGGAGGATTTGTTCTTTTGTTAAATAGTGATGCCTTATTTTAGGAATGATTCTTTTCGTATCTTGACGGAGGTTATTTCATTTCACACTACGACCCTTAGAGCCAGAGTGGGTGACCTTAAACGAAATCTTAATATAAATAAATAAATAATAAATAAATAATAAAGAAATAATAAATAAATAGTAAATAAATAATAAATAAATAAATAATAAATGTAATTCTTCTTTTTATTAACATAAATTACAGTAAATTTTTTAATACAAATATTCAAAATCAACCAAGCGCAATCAAATAATTCATGTCATTATAATAACCCACCCCGGGTCACTCCCGGCGAAAAAGTGCCCATGACACTAGCAGCGTAGCCCCGCTGGATAGCAACGGCCATCCTCTGCACCAGGAACGAACCAGAGCGGGAGTCACCACATTTAAGAACAATGCGGCGACCAATTTCCGCAATCAAACTTTTGGCCTCCGATCCCCAACTGCTCAGAGTCTCCATGGCTATAGGCGCAGAGCAATAGTGCGTCCCCATTGCAGCGTACTTCAATCTCTTCATATAATAAATAAATAAATATTTCGGACATCTAACACACAACGCTATCTAGTCTCAAACTAAGCAGATCTTGTATTATGGGTACTAGATCATCATCAACCCATAATGCCCCACTGCTGGGCTCGGGTCTCCTCTCAGGAGAGGTTTAAGGCCATACGTCCCCACGCTGGCCAAGTGCGGGTTGAGGACTTGCAAGACAACGTTGTGGCTACGTAATCTTACCGTTGGATGTTTTTAAGCCGCCCGAAGGCCTCCAACTAAGCTTCACGACTGTTATCCTATGATAACAACCGGACCGATTGCTTAACGTGACCTCCGAATCACGGAGACGCTCATGGTAACATGCCACCAGCGGTCACCCATCCAGGTACTGACCGCGCCGTCGTTGCTTGCCCTCGCTGATTGTTCTAATCACCGAGTGCAATTGGGCTATGAGCGCCTTGATGGGCGATATGGAATATTATAGTGTGATAACGTTTTTTGTACTATATTCTTACAAATAAATTCATTTTCATCTTTAAAGTAAAATCCTTCTCCACACACTGAAGCCTTTTCCCCGTCACGTTTGCACCGGGCTGGTCATTATCACGCTCTCCTCTCCACATATGCTATGATACTCCACTTGAATACTGTTTATTGTACGATTTCCTTTACGACACTTTTTACGTTTCACTGATTTTGTTATTGTGTTTGTTTTAGAAAGGTCAACAGACTACTTATTGATTTCATAGCTTAGCTTATCAGTACCTTTAAACGAGAAATTCTTGTTTAATTATAATCAGATTCTTGGAAACGGTTCCAATGATTTTCATGAAATTTAGTTTGCTGGGGATTTCGGAGGCGATAAATTGATAAAGGAGCAAATTTGTAAATCGTAATTCTAGCTAGATAGACTTATCGTCCCTGAAACCCTTTCATGAAAATTGTTGGAGCCGTTTCCGAGATTCAGATTATATATATATACCTGTATTGTATACAAAAACTGTTCGTTTAAAGGTATCAGATGCACATGAAGTGCAAGAAGTACATATAGGCGATAACCAGGAACAACGAAATGTTAATATCATCACTTATCAGTAAGTTACCATAAATCTATGTATGTTTTTAAGCATTAAAATCATTATTGAGTCGCACATACACATTAATATTATTAATAACAAGAATGACAATGATAACATCAGTATATGGTCCACAGCAATACCTACCGTATATACTCGTATACAATACATAGTTTTCACATATACATTATCAATATATAGTTTACTGACTCAGGCGTGGTTCTAAGGGGAAGGGAGGGTACATGACCTCCTCCAAAATCGTACACATGTAATTTTTCGGAGGTAGCTCCTCTAAATATTCATCCTGAGACTGTCCCAGACCTCAAATATTATAATCACAATAGGTTTACCAATTCAAACAAAAGTTCTCCATTTGTTTTTACTGTCTTCAATAAAATGGTTTATTGTGCAATAAATTCTAATTTACTCGACTTAAATTGATGTTATTGACCCCCCCCACTCCCAAATTTCATGCTGCGCCCGTCAGCCTTTTCGGACCATATTTCTGCGTGTGTGTAGTGTGCCAATGAAGTCATAAAATAATATTTTAAAACATGATCTATTTCTATAAAACTTCAATTTTTAATAAACAATAGCTGATTTAACTAGACAATCAATACTGTAGTTTTGCCTACACATAACTGGTACGTATATAAAATGTAGGTACCTATATGTTTATTACAAGTTTATTTAAACAGTTGTTTAACTATCGTACAGTCCATAGGACAATCTTCTTCTTATTCTTTCGATGATATGGCAATCAGCCGGATCAGCTATTTCTGCCAATGTTAAGTATTTCAAGTCTTCAATTCTAAGTCTTCGAGTCCTCAAGTCTTCGTCGTGATGGAATTAATGATAAAAAATATAAAAAATGTGGATGACATGAAATGGGGACCGTCTTTCGCAAAAACAAAAAACAATCTCAATCAACGTGACAATCTTGTAGGGGGATGTAGCTCAGTGGTAGAGCGTTCGCTTTGCATGTGAAAATAGTGAAATGCATGTGAAAGGCCCCGGGTTCGATCCCCGGCATCTCCAATTTTAGCCGTTAGAATAATAATAATTAGCTTTTATCGTAAATAAAGTGATAACTTACAATTATTAAACTGTGTACTCAGTTGTACTAAGTATCAACTTTTACGTAGAACTGTACCTAATGTTGTTGAAATTAAATATGTGTCTCATATGGGGATGTAGCTCAGTGGGAGAGCGTTCGCTTTGCATGTGAGAGGCCCCGGGTTCGATCCCCGGCATCTCCAATTTTAGCCGTTAGAATAATTATAATTAGCTTTTATCGTAAATAAAGTTATAACTTACAATTATTAAACTGTGTACTCAGTTGTACTAAGTATCAACTTTTACATAGAACTGTACCTAATGTTGTTGAAATTAAATATGTGTCTCATATGGGGATGTAGCTCAGTGGTAGAGCGTTCGCTTTGCATGTGAGAGGCCCCGGGTTCGATCCCCGGCATCTCCAATTTTTAGCCGTAGAATAACTATAATTAGCCTTTATCGTAAATATATAGTGATAAGTTGCGATTATTAAACTGTGTACTCAGTTGTACTAAGTATCAACTTTTACATAGAACTGTACCTACTGTTGTTGAAATTAAATATGTGATTCATATGGGGATGTAGCTCAGTGGTAGAGCGTTCGCTTTGCATGTGAGAGGCCCCGGGTTCGATCCCCGGCATCTCCAATTTTTAGCCGTAGAATAACTATAATTAGCCTTTATCGTAAATATATAGTGATAAGTTGCGATTATTAAACTGTGTACTCAGTTGTACTAAGTATCAACTTTTACATAGAACTGTACCTACTGTTGTTGAAATTAAATTTGTGATTCATATGGGGATGTAGCTCAGTGGTAGAGCGTTCGCTTTGCATGTGAGAGGCCCCGGGTTCGATCCCCGGCATCTCCAATTTTTAGCCGTTAGAATAACTATAATTAGCCTTTATCGTAAATATATAGTGATAAGTTGCGCTTATTAAACTGTGTACTCAGTTGTACTAAGTATCAACTTTTACATAGAAGTGTACCTACTGTTGTTGAAATTAAATATGTGACTCATATGGGGATGTACCTCAGTGGTAGAGCGTTCGCTTTGCATGTGAAAGGCCCCGGGTTCGATCCCCGGCATCTCCATTTTTTATGATATGTGTGATGTGTATAAAATCTCAAAAGGACTTGTAAAACGTACTGATTTTGGAAGACATAAAAGCTGTTTTTGGTGCCATTCGATTTAGGCTTAGGTGTTAAAGCTTCATACAAATAAACTCTATATACAGTTTACCTAATATTAGTTCGGATGTCTTGCTAGACTACTATTCGTCCAGTGGTCGATGTTCGAGCACATTTTGCTTTCTGTACTCCTCCTCCACATAAACTTTCATCATCATCATCATCATCATCATCAGCCTCTCGCAGTCTACTGCTGGACATAGGCCTCACCCATTTCACGCCACTTAGTAAACTAAAAAAAAACTAACTAAAACTTTAACTGTGCGAAATTTCATAATTCTCGGCTAACATAATTTTTGTAAAAAGGGGTATTTTAAGGTTAAATTATAGATACTAGCTGACCGGACGAACTTCGAACCGCCATTTTTTATCGTAGTTATTTTCTAAATTCCTGGAAACCTTGATCTTATTATTGATACTCGCCTCAGCTTCCGACGGGTAATATAGTCGTGGACAAAAAAATCACACTACCGGTTATCTTATAATTTTCTTAAATACAGACCTTGTTCTGACAACAGCAAACACACTAAACAAAATTCGATTTGGTGCAATTGATCGGAAGTTACGTATTTTTATTTACATGGGTAGATATAGGTATAACTCATTTTTGTCGCACACACGCTACCCAAATGAACACCTTACCGAGTCTATATTTATCAACCCTAATAGAATAAATCAAACGATGTAATTTTCCACTTCAACCCCAGCGGCCATTCATCAGTCGTTGACAGCTACAAACTGCGACATCGTCAAGTTTTTGCCATCGTAATATATGTCATCATAGAACGCCTCTGCCACACCCCCAGATGGACGTACTTTCCTGGCGTTTTTGTAAAGGAATTTGGTACATTGCTGAAATTCTTTAGGCGTGTAGCCAATTAGTGAGGTCTATTTAAAGATAACGAGTGTTAACGTAGTGCTTGCTATGGCACCGCCTAAATGACTGCCTGATGGAAAACATAAGGAGAATACAAGAGTGGTGGTCACCATACTTATTGCGAATGCAGACAATGCAGCATGATGACTCACACCATGGCGGCCTTTTGATGCTTCTGGACCATCGGGCCTCTGGTCTCGCACTTACCAAAGAAACACAGCACGAACGCTTGTCGATTTTTGTGATCTTCCGTGCAAGGGTAGTGCCACCCCAGTCAAGCCGGCCAGTTCGTGCTGAAATCAGCGTGCCTGTACTACCTGCTAATAGAGGCACGTTCTGCTGCAAGGCAAATACAGGGGTACAAATAAAATAACAGTTAAATGAAAGTGGATATTCAAAGTATTTAAAAAAAAATAAAAGTTATGCGTAACTTTACTACTTAATCCTAAAGTTAGGTTTTATATTTATTTGTGTAAACTAGTAATTTTATATGTGACTAAAAAATTGAAAAAATATAAAGATTTATAGAAATATAATTGGAAAATTTACAGAATGAATTGTTTTAATTAAATATATAAATAAACACTGAATACGTAAAACACATATAGATCACACGCGACAAAATCATAAGAATGCACAGTAGTATAAAATATATGGTAAGGTTTAATTATGATAAAGAATTTTATTATATTATAATAAAGAATATTGACACATAAAAGATACGAGCGAAAAGAAGGCCCTTATTTTGCAATCGAATAAAAAGTACAAAAAGAAAGAAATAATAATAATAATAATAATGACATTTATTACACGAAAACAAAGAAATACAATTGGTTCAACTTAGAACTAGTTTAAGTTATAAATCAAACATGAGATGGCCTCCGTTGCCAAACTAGGTAGAAACCTGTATTTCCGGAAATTCCGTATTTCCCACAGGAATTTCAACTTAACTAGTATTTATCATTACAGAAAATATAGTAATTCTAAAATAAGAAGAATTAAACGAAAAGTGCAAAGTGCAAAAAGGACGTAGTAAGTAAGTAATAAGAAGACGTGGGAATTTAAGAACCGGCCTATTTATTAGATTAGGCTTATCAGGCGAAGTCATGGCTATAAATTGAAGGTCCGAACCGAATAAGGTGGTGAAAACTACTAAATCGGCGTGCGCCTGTTTAGTATTTTTTTAAAATAGGAACGTAATGACATGATGTTGTTTATGATAAAACTTTAATTAAAAAATAATAATAAATAATAATAATAATATTTGGGTCACACTTCCCTGTATAATGTGATCATTGCAGTGTACGAATAGTGCTACCGTTAATAGAATGCAGATAGAAAAAGAATCGGTAAGATCAAGAACCACTTTTTATCGTAAAAAAAGGTTTATTGGAACAGTATTTAATATCACATTAACGTATTAATTGTATCCGGCATTCTTCAGTAAGAGAAAGGAACATTTCTTCCCTCTTCTTAAAAGATAAATGTAATTATAGAAAACAATATCCTCAACTTATATCTGCTCGTTCGTTTTAAAAACCATAAAAATCACAAGATTTGTAAAAATATTGAAAGGAAATGGCACATTACACCCCAATGAGAAACCCCAGTATAATATAAAACGCCGGCTTGTATCTCTTGCAAAGTAAACACGGCAAAGGTAAGGGTCTTGTTTTAGTGGTTGGTTATAAGTAGCGAACTCAAAATGCAGGGGTGGCTAAATTGTCGCGGAGTGTGGAATGACGGATGTCTTTACAAGCTGAAGGACTTGTCAGTGAGGATAAGATAGCAGAGTTTCTCAAATGTTTTCAATATAAGTACTTTTCTAAGACTGGCATTTTTGTATTTGAAAGTCTGTAATAGATATGACAATAAATGACAGTAAATTAAGAAGTCGAGGGAGTTTTCGGCACAAATAAAAAAATGTAAATGTAAAATATGATCAAATCGTAATAGGTATATAAAGAAATATTGAAGCTTATAAATTGTGTCAATTTTAAATTGCGCCATTGTTAAACAGATAGATTATGGGTATAGGACTTTAGAAATACAATTAAAAGCCTGATGGTATATCAAAGTTTGGTAATAAATATAAAAGTTTGAGGACCGCATTCTGGAATAAGTGGTAACATATCGTTGGCGCGAAAGATAAGTGTATCCTCATCCCCCGCTTTTTACTTTTTTATGGTGAAATCAAAACGTTGCTTAGGGGACAGGGCACAGTGTCGAGTGTCGGTGTCACGTGCTTCTAAAAAAATAAAACGTGTGTTTCATTTACCCGATGATGTTGTTATGACAAATATTATTTATGGAGTTCGGAGGGAACTTTTTTACATATGGCATGTATTTTTTATTGGGGTATCTTTGACTTCGATGTATTTTTAAGAATTTTAGGTCTAAAATACATGAGGCACGAGTCGTGTTTGAAAAAAAAAATGAAAACCAAGCTGTCAATATTAAAAAAGCAAGTTTTATCTGTAAATAATAACTGTACTCGCATAGATTTTAATTTTATAGTTAATCAGTAAATTAATAAATATTTCGGACATCTAACACACAACGCCATCTAGTCCCAAACTAAGCAGAGCTTGTATTATGGATACTACTACTAGGTAACAGACATTAATACATAAATACTTTTTTTTGTAAATACATACATATTATACATAGAAAACACCCAAACTCCGAAACAAATATTTGCAGATCATACAAACATTTGGTCCGACCCAGGATTCATCAATGTTCACGGACTTAAAAAAAAGACACCTCTGTGGTTTGTTTCGGCATTTCCTTCCAGAGTGAGTCTTAAGAAATGCCTGCCTCTTTTAGCTGTAAAGTATAATGTGTAAAAACACTTGTAAAAGATTTACTTACAAAATAAATACCATTTATCATTTAAATCAAATTTAGAATGATTTCTATTTTCTCGATATCTCTCGTGGTCGTTTCTGTGTCAGTATGCAATAAATTAGAATGCATTAACTTTCCCATATTAAAATGGGTCATGACTTGCGTGATTTGGCTTCAGTAATTTTATTAGGAAGACTTGCAGAGACAAATTGCTTTGTTGACCTACTTAAAGAGTGACATATTAAATACTTTCTCCTTGTGTATGTGCTTCGTCTGTCTGTCTGTCTCTAACCTCTTTGAACCTAAAATGCTGAACCGATGTAGTTTTTTTTTCCGTCAATAATTTTACAGTCTGATTACAGAAACTTTTATTTCAAAGGAAATATTTTTAAGCTACCATGTTTACTTACTTTAATTTGTTTAAGACCTTTTTTTATCTTTGTTTTGTTTTCTTGTTGAATATTGTGTTTTATTGAACACAATAATGTTATCTCCTCATTACACATCTTTGAACAAACAGTCCTTAACTATTACGACCAAAGTCATATTTCATCACAATAATATTTTATTATATTATTATTTTATTATTATTTATAAGTAACTGAAAACGTGTATTGTATATAACAAATTCACAAATCAGTGACTATCCGCGTCTAAACTAGATAACTAAATATCTGTGTTTTAGATGACGACAATATTTCAGAATCAAGCCGAACATATTGATTATAATCTTCTATTACTAACTTCGGTATTGAACCATTAAAACTAACCATAAATACATCCAATCTAACACTTAATTGTATTGGCTGCTGTTAAACTCTATTGTCCTCTTTGACCATCCTCATGGAAGGCAATAACCGAAATGCCGAAAGACTATAACTCCTGGTTATTATCCGAACTGTCCGGTAATTAATTCGTTTGCCGTTATTAATTAAAGTACGGAGTGCGCCAGACAATTGTATCTGAAATATTGGTTTGAACAGGTACATTGAAATGGAAAAATTTTATAGAAATTTATTAGTTTCATGTTTTTACAGAACTCTGATTCTTAAATAAAGCTATTGCATTAGGTCGGGTTACTTTTCTAAGCATTTTTTTTATGGAATAGGGGGCAAACGAGCAGACGTATCGCCTGATGGTAAGCGATTACCGCCGCCCATGGACACACGTAACACCAGAGGCATCACAAGTGCGTTGCCGGCCTTGGGGGATGGGGAGAGGGATGAGGGGAAGGGTTGGATTATGGGCCTCCGGTATTCTCACTCACTCGGTGAAACACAGCGCAGGCGCTGTTTCACACCGGTTTTCTGTGAGGCATCACTCCGATCGAGCCGGCCCATGCCTGCCGAAGCGTGGCTCTCCCATGGTAAGAATCTCCTCCATCCTCCATAATCACACATGTCTTAAGTTTGTGCTTTGCATTTTAGAGTACTTTTTCGTGAATCTGTAAAATGGTTTTTGTTTTTTTCGTAATTCTTCCCCTTTAGGATTTCAGGCCCTTCAAGTCCTAACAGATTCACGACAACCCGATTCATAAGGTTTTAAAGACACTTTTTTTAAAAATCGTACTTGAAAAATACATAGTTCCTTTTTTCTTTCTTCAAATTTTGGACTCCTTAAGTAACGGATTTACACCACAATAATCAACCCACATAAAACATCGTTCTATCTGTTTAGGCTATGATGTTTATTGAAAATATAGCAATATCATAATGAAACGTATAAAATCTATTCAAAAAAACAAATTTGAAAAAAAATCTATATACATCTGATATATATGAAAAATGCGCCTTTAATTTTTTCGGATCATGTAAAATACTAAATTGAATTAGCAAAAGCTTTTGTGAGCGATATTACAAAAGCCATTAGCCACTCCAGACTCCATGCTATTGATCTGGCTAAATTTACACCGCGCCGCTTGCAATAATTGAGCGGTACGACGCCCGTAATGGGAAATCCATACATTGTACACCACACCATACAATGTTTACTATGCCTAGTTTGTTGTTTTTTGTAGTCATTCACGATAGTTGATACTTTATAATAATACGCTCATGACATTCTTTTTTTTTTAGTTTTTATTTATGAAATTCTGATATAGCTCTTAAAGTAGTTTGAAGTGGCAATGGGCTGGTCACATATGTCGCAGAACTGACAGCCGGAAACCGCTGGAGTGAGCGTGTTTCAGAGTGAAAACTACGTTTTGGCAGACGAAGTGAGGGACGCACTCTAACCAGATGGCGGGACGACTCGCGTAGAGGGCTAGCTGCAACTGGATGTAAAAAGCAACAGATCGGGTTATTTAGTTCCTAGGGAGAAGCCTCCGTCCAGCAGAGGACAGCAACATTTTTTTTATGAGATAACGAGCAAACGAGCAAACCTATCACCTGGTGGTAAGCGATTACCGCCGCCCATTGATACCCTATTAAGAAGACGTACGCTCTTTTCTTCAAGGTTTGAAGGTCGGGGATAAGGTTTGAAGGTATTGGTCCGGGAATACCGCTGGCGATAAGGCGACAGTTCATTCCACAGTTATGTTGAGCATGCCAGAAAGTTTCTTGAAAATCGCACAGTTGTGGACTGCCAACCATCTAGATGATGGGGATGAAATTTTTGTCGCGTAGGACGATGGCGGAAAGAGGCGATTGAGATGATAGGTTAATAAGGCGAAGCGACACTATACCTAAGTGCCATAAGGAAGCAAGACTACGCAGGGCAACATTATTCCATAATTCCAAAGAAAAAAAGAAGCATAATATAGTAGGGTTCTAGTAGGTAACTGCCTCGCTGACGCAAGTGGTAGCGTAAGCGACTGCTGTGCTTGAAGTCTCGGGTTCGAATCAGGGTCGGACCAAATATTTGTATGATCTGCAAATGTTTGTTTCGGAGTTTGATTATTTTCTATGTATAATGTAATATGTATGTATGTACTTATAAAATAAAAGTATATATGTTTTTGTCTAGTACCCATAATATAAGCTCTGGTTAGTTTAGGACTGGATGGCGTTTCGCCCAAACGGGAGCTCGAGTCCTCGAGTTCCCCGGGGCCGAAGGCGCAAAGACAGCGGACGAATTTGCCGAGAAGCTGCGAGGCGTCTTCGCAGCTACGGATGGTGTACGGATCGCCAGGCCTACAAAGTGCGCTGAACTGCGTATATCGGGCCTGGACGACTCCGTGACGGTCGACGATGTCCGCGTTGCAATCCAGGAGAAGACGAAGTGCAACGCGGACAACATCAGGGTCGGCTCCATCCGCCCCGGTCCAGGAGGCCTCGGCTCCATGTGGGTGAGCTGTCCCGTAGCTTCGGCCAAAATGTTGGCTGACGCCGGCAGGGTCCTCATCGGCTTCGTTAGTGCCAGGATTACAGTCCTGGCGGCGAGGCCGACGAGGTGTTACAACTGCCTTGTCGCGGGACACACTCGCATGAAGTGCGAGAGCTGCTTCGACTGCAGCGGACTTTGTTTCCGCTGCGGTCGACCGGGGTACAAGGCGGCAGAGTGCTATGCGGCCCCTCACTGCCCTGTGTGTGCGGCGGGCAATAAGCCTGCCAATCACCAAATGGGCCAGGGGGGCTGCAGGCCTCCCCGCGCTTCTCGGTAGACGTCGGCGGCTAGCCAAGCGACCCTGGCTGCCCCCGACGCCATCTCTCCGTCGACATCGACGCCCATGGAGGAGGCTGTAGAGACGATCCAGTAATGGACCACGTCTCCAGCCTCCTTGTCCAGACGAACCTCAACCACTGCGCCGCGGCGCAGGATCTCTTCCTGCAAACCAAGGCGCAGTGGTCGATCGGTGTTGCCGTAGTCGCGGAGCTCTACTACGTTCCTCCCCGTCCAAACTGGATGGGTGACTGGGACGGCTCCGTGGCAGTCGTCGGCTCCGCGGTGGCTCGTTCCACGCCCTTGTCGCTAAAAGATAAGGGCAATGGATATGTTGCCGCCGAGTGGGGGGGGATCACCGTATACGGTGTATACTTCTCCCCCAACCGGAGTTTGAGCGACTTCGAGGTCTTCCTCATCAATCTGGAGACCTCGATGCGGCGATTAGCGTCTGGGCACGTCGTGCCTTGTTTTTTTATATAAGTTATTTAATTTACTCTTAAAATAGTGAACTATCATTAAGTTATGAAAAAACATCTCAATCAACAGTCCAGTAATTTATCAACGATGCATTTTTCGCACCCCATCGGTGTTTTTAACAACCCTAGTGCAGGAAGTACCTTTCGTTGGGAACCAAATTAGGCGACACGTGGGGAATGTAGATAATCGTAAAATGTAAAAAAAATTTCACACCCATCGTTAAAAAATAAGGCGGGAATGTAGTGTGTACTGTTGAGGATGATACGGCCCTTATTGTTATTAGCTTAAGTATTAAATCTCTCAAATAAATTTCGGCGAAAGATGTTCGAAAATATAGCATTTTTATATAGGATAAAGCTTAAGTATTTAATCTCTCAAATAAGGTTCAGAGAAAGATGTTAGAAAACATAACAATATTTGCCCATGAAGTGATTACCGCCATGGACATGTAATGGTCACGAATAAATTGGCACCCTTTCAGTGCTTAGAATTAAGGGGACGATGGGCTTAGGCTCCGATAAGCTCACTCACAAATACATTTTAAAAGTATATAAATACTTACTTTTACCAGACTAAGACCTAAGGCGAAGTTAAAAGGAAAGAATGCCTAATAGTTTGCGCAGAGTATGTTCCACTGTAGCGTCTAAACTATTGAACTGATTTAATTTTTTTTCATGGAATAGGGGGCAAACGAGCAGACGTGTCGCCTGATGGTAAGCGATTACCGCCGCCCATGGACACACGTAACACCAGAGGCGTCACAAGTGCGTTGCCGGCCTTGATTGATGGGGAAATGAATGAGATGTAAATAGATTTGTGCTAATGGCCCGTATGAAATATTCTATACACATTTTATCAATTGTTTTTAGGTAGTTGGGTTTAAAACGTATAATTTGTTCCAAAGCTGAAACAAAACCATATCAAGAAATACTAACCAAAAACACTTTACATTTATTTGTGTCTTAATGTTAAGGTCGGGAATGTTGTAATTGGGTTTATCAAATTAGAAATTAGAGGAACATTTCGTTAGTAGAAAATGGGGGTTAAGGTCAAAGGTGTCTGGTAGGAAATAATAAATGACAAGAAACATTTTCCGCATAAAACTGAAAGAACTACGAAACCCTCCCTTAGAATGCAATGATGTGTGTGAAATAGGTTTTTTTTAAAAATCTTTGAAAAAGGGGTTTGTCAAGACCCTTCAAAATAACTCTTCTTGGTGTTTCCTATGTTAGTGTTTACTATATGCAGTATACAGTAACATATATAACAATACACAAAAAGAAGGGAATCATAAATAATAATGTGCGTCCTTTGCGTGGGTGCATTACCGAATCAACCAATCAAATCTACATTTTTCTTTAATAAAACTCTATTACTCTGATGGTAAAAGTAATAAAAATCTGCATGATGCGACTTTCATAGATTTTCATGAAATAAAGAGTTCAATGCTCGATTTATTCGTTCAATAAAGTTTCGTGAAGGGAAAATTGTGGACTCAGCCTCCGTTTGCATTGAATAATGGCTTTTGTATGTATTTTTTAAAAGTTTTGCGACATGCAATTTGTATTTATGATTCGGCGCGGTTTACTTTATGGCCAGTTTTGAATCGGTCTATTAACAGGCTGTCTGTTATTCTTTGTTTTATTTTAAATTAATACCTAAAAACCTGGCTAGCCTATACTACGAAGTGTATTCTAAAATAATACTAAGTTTTACTAGGAATACTAGAGTGTCATCCACTGGAATCGGATATCTACTGCGTACAACGTAATTTTAATTGTTGCTTAGATCTCTCATACTTGCAATATTTAAAAACTTTAATGTATAATAAATAATAATAAAAAATTTAAAAGTTACGATCTATCCATTTTGGCAACCCTGTAAAAGTCTTTCGAGCAAATAGTAAACCAATTATTTTCCTGATTCTATTCAGATCCTTTAAAATAAACATTGAAGTAGTGAGAGGTGGTCCATGTCGTGGTCGTCGGTATCATGGACGATATCACCGTCTTTGACGTTGTATCCGTCATCGGTGTGATGGACGTCTTTGCTGTCTTTTTCAGAGTCATATCGTCGTGTCGTCGACGTGTTCGTCTGCATTATGGTAGTCGACATTGGTATCGCTAATGACGTCATGGTCGTTTCCTATCCAGTCTCCTGTTGACCGTCCATCTAGACCATTTTGGAAACCACTCGTTTAAAGCAATGCTACCTTGAAGGATATTACTGAATATTTTCATAGTATAAAACGAATTCTATTTCATAATATTAACGAATTAAAGTTAACCAGTAAAATAAGACAGGTATATAACAAATTTTGCAGACGACGGCTGGCTGTCGCGTGACCTAGCGTGATAGTCGTTGACAGAAACGAATTGCTTTTTGCCTAAGCAAATACCAGAACTTTTGATGACATTTCAAATGGAAAATTAGCTTTCGATTATTAATAAAAAAGTGATGTTGATTGCACGACAGTTACAATAATAGAACTCTTGAAACACATTACTATGTAATCAAACGGAACGTATAGTGAATTGTAATAAATCATATTAAATTGAACTCACATAAGCCTGGACTGGGGGTTTAGCGGTTAGAGAGCCTCACAGACGCTGACAGTCAGACTTGACTTGGCTGGATTTGAATCCCACATTGAACATGATGACGTAGATAATTATTTTCAGATATTATAATCAGCTTTCTAATATGCTATAGACGTAATTACTTACAATATTACTGAAACTATATCGTAGTTTGGGCTCAGTCTGTGCGGGCGTTTACGCTGCTTTCGTAATGTTCGAAGTACAAAACCTAGCACGGGCTCGTCTCATTAGAGATTATTAAGACCGATCCATATCAGAAGAGCGAATGCTAATTCTATTGAATTAGTTTAGTGTAAACAGATATAGACCATCCTCTCGCTGTTCTGTCTGCGTTCTAAACGATTCTTTAGAATATTCTGAGAATGCTCGCTCGCTAAACGGCGTTGGAACGCGCGAACATTTGCATCTTCGTGAGAATTCTGAATCTCAGTTCTCATTTTTGTTCGATGCTATTTTGGTGTAAGCGCTGAAAATGAGGTTTCGTTTACGCTAAAAGATGAAGGAAGAACGCTCAAATTCACGCTCTAGATCTTTGTTCGTTTAGTCTAAACCCATCCTAGTACATGCTTCGAATCTACTAGTATGACAGAAAAATACAATGACCCTCCAATCTCTTATTATTTTAAAAATCTTACATCTAGATCTTCAATATGTTACATTAAAGACTTAGACTACGTTGACGATAGCTTAGAATTTCTTTTTCAATTTATCATAACCTCAATAAATTTACTCTGAATCAAGAGAAATCCATTAACTATGGTATAATAAAATGTCGTACACATTTCATATCCCGTGATTTTATTTAGTAATGTGTACTCTTTACAAGAGAAGCCCGTGCTATATCTACAGAGATTACTTGTTAATATCTACAGAGAAAATAGTGTTGGCGGACGAAGGCCATATTTGATGCAAATCATGGTGAACATTGTTAGTTTAATGCGGAAAATATTGATTGGGCTTGTTGCTGTTTTAGTTGTCATTGATGTATTACGATAGAATAGTTCTTAATGGCTGTCTTCCACAAAACAAACTCTAGCGTCATGAAATAGTTGGCTATTTAACGATACCATGACGTACTTAAAGTTTATCGATATATTAAAAACATACTTATTTTATTTGTGCTCCTTTACTCACCTGCTACAGCAATCTAAATTCAACCATTTGTTATTCAGAAGCGGCTTTGTTAATGTAAATCATCGAGAGTGTGAGGATACCGGAGACCCATAAAACAAACCTCTGCCCCATTCTACTTCCCCAAAGGCCGGCAATGCACTTGTGCCGCCACTGGTGTTACGGGTTCATGGGCGGCGGTAATCGCTTACCATCAAGCGATGCGTCTGCTCGTTTGTCCCCTATTCCATAAAAATAAAAAAAACCTTAGCACTATATCCTGAGGTCGTTGTTATTCAACAGATAGACTAGTTTGCTGGGGTTCATGGTGATTTTCTTTTCGAGTCGAAACGCCCTCGAGCCTTCTATTCACAAGGGCTTGTGACGGGAATTGTACCGACTAAAACCATAGATAGGAGGGTTCCGAGAACAGATGTTATTGGGTAGGGTAGGATGTTTCAGAGGTATACGTAAGTCCCTGGTATTAAGAACACTATGTGGTTTGTGTTTGTTCAAATTACACATACGATCTTGACGCTGATCGTGATGAGGTGATGTTAAGTGAAAATTTCCACAATGTAAAACCTCAAGTATTTAGTAGGACCTTCCAAAGAATTACATACCATGACCACACACGTTTATGGAACTGTGCACTAATAAAGAAATACGTCGTCGCTCATTAATATATCTAGGTAATATTTTTGTTAATACTATACAAGCCTGTGCGAAACAATCTAGTATACATGGCTTGCAAGAAGCTACTAAAAGCTTAAAAATAATATAACCAATCTATCTCCGTTAACTGCTGAACGAAGGTGTTCCCCAAGGAGACCAAAGTATACCGGTCTTGGTAACTTATTTTGTATCTTATTTGACTAAATAGGGTAAAGAATAAAGCACAAATATTTTAATTGCATTATCTCAGGTTAAATCTCTCAATAATTTGACGTGCCTAATGGCAACCCTAAGTTTGATGTTACAGACCTAGCTTAGAAGATCGTTTGCGCAACAATTGGTTATGAATTGGTATACCTGAGCAACATGGTCTTAATATTTTATGATAGGAAATAACAGGTCTGTTGTTATCTGATTTAGCAACTTCACTAAAGCTGTAAATTTCTTGTGACGCAAAGTTGCTTAAAACAAATGGAAATGGCAATGTTACATTTTACACTCTGCCTGATAGAAAGCTTAAGAAGAATTTAAGAGTGGTGGTTATCGTCTCTATTGCGAATGTGGACAATACAGCATGGTGACCTATACTATAGAAGTCTAATGAGATGCTTTTCAAGCCCCACTTAAAGGTCCTGGGATCATGGTGGGAGGGAACCACGAGCGTTGGTATTTTATTTCTTTATTTCTAATTAAAAACAACTATCATTACATGCGAAGCTCAATGCGATAATGGTATAGATCTATTAATTTATTTTACAATCTTCTTATTATGATAACAAATGATTTTTAATGCTGTCATTGTGAATTCACTCATTGAGCAATAGAATAGGTCTACCTCATCCGCGATTAATTTAGTGCACGAAGCGCGCGTATGAACGGCGCCTCGCTCAGTAGGTTGATGCGCCCTCTCGGGACGGCTAGCAACGGTGGCTAGCAGTCGCATAGGCCACTGCGCCACCGAAGCAGAAAATTTTTTTTAAAACAAGTACAAGGTGTGCTGCATTCGATTTTAGAGTCCTGTTTGCGATTTCTAGATCATTAAAGTTGTGATTAGATTAAAATGGCATGAAATTATCAGGCCCTCATCACATTCATTGTGCAGGTGTAATGTTAGTCTTTATTGAAAACAAAAAAGCGATACCTATATTAAAATTTCCATTTATTATTCGGTCCATGTTTAACTTACAAATATAAAGTTTATAATTACAGATAGTTAAGTAACCACATAATATTATTGTTTACTTACTTAGTCTTAAATAATCTTACTACACCGAATTAATACATATATCATGTTCGATTGAAATTAAACTTACAATATCTTGAAACACCTCGAAGACAGTCTTCGTTGATGTATGTCACTCCGACCCAGCTTATACTTCTCATTGTAACCGTATAAGCATTTTTTTCTTTTCAATGCCCTCTCTGCACTTTTTTTCATTTTCAATATCCAAATTACCCGGTTCATAATCGTAACTTTGCCCAAATATGTAAGACGAGTCTTCTTTAGTCATTATATATCTCATCAACATCTTTTATTAGACCACTGCTCCACATAAGCGTCTCCTTATAAAGGAGATTTAGCTACACGCTAGCCAGATGGATTGGTATGGGGTTTGTTTCATAGGGTTTGTCAGTTTTACATTTTTTGAAGTTCTGTTGACCTGCGAGGTTTGTTCTCTTAGTTGCCTCTTACGACACCCATGAATGGAGTTGCTGACACTATATTCTTACGATACAGTATTCTTAATCCGTCATTACACGGATTGTATATCGATGATCGTATATCTATGTACATAAAATTCCTCGAATAAAAGTAAGTGCGATTCGCAATAATCGACACACGATAACATGGTATCGATACGATTCGCCTCTAGCCAAGTCGATATTCTACAAATGTAAACGTTATTAAAAAACTAACAAATAAATGTATGGGATACATTAACTAACGTTAAGTGACGTGGTAAAAACACAATATAGTCCAATTTTACAAGAGAATAAAGGTGTTAGTGGTTGTAAAAAGAGAATCGACATGAAACTCTTGGCTAAGGGGCTGATTCGATGTCTTCATGTCACTAGAAATGTTTCTATTTTCTATGAAACTGATCCTAGTATCATTTCCTTCTATAGACCAATTTACTTATCAAAATTATCCCTATAATCCTTGTTGTTAACTTAAAATGTATTACAATCGATGTTTCAACGAGTTTTACCAATTAGTCCTAATGATTCTTAAACTTATTTCTACTCTTACACTCTCCATATCAATATCAGTTTTATTTTTTTACTAAATTAAGTAACTAATTATTACCTTACTTATGAGTCCAATCAATCACATAGTTAAATTGACAACTTTTGGTAAATTACATTAAAATATAAACGAAATGGCCATGGGAAACGGTGGTGAAGCGAAAAGCTACCTCTGAATCATTTTTGTGTTTTGCGACGAAACTTGAATGTCTTTTTTTATTCCATGACTAAAGACGCATTCAGAATGTGTGAGTCTTTTTAACACAGGGATGGAACAGAAACGCAACCACCTGCGATTAATTATTTGAAAATCTAAAAAAGTTGTGTGACTCTCACTGTGATCTCTGAGATATAATTATCACAGATCACAAATTACTATACTGATTATTAGAAATCGCAGAGATGAAAAGCAATGGTTTACCCTCTTATTCATCATAAACGTTATTTTACTTCAAGCAACAGTTCTGAGTTATTTTCAACTTTAGAGTTACAAAATAAGAGTTCAAAATAACATAGATTCGTTGCTAAAAGTAAATTATCGCTAATGAATAAGGGGTTAGTTTCATTATATTTTTCAATACAAGCAATAATTTTTATCACTTCAATCTCATCGTCGTACGTCTATTTAAATACCTACACTCTACAACATAAACCTAAATCTACTCTTTTTCAAAGAATTCTTCAGTGAGCGGTATATGTGAGATCTGGTCGTAGGTGTAAGTATCGAAGAATTTCTGTGTCACATTCATACTGTAATCGATTGCGTAATCCAGGATTGGGCCTCCGAAGTCTTTGGCTAGGACCTGTGAGTCTGCGTTCAGAACTTGCAGGACTTGGGCACCTAGAAAAAGATTAAAGTAATCATATTAGAGGAATGTGTCATTTGACAGCAATATATAAGTTATATATAAGCGCCAATGTTGTAACGAAACGGTCTTCTCACGTCCTCCTCCCTCATGACCAACTTCCTATAGGCACCGGCGTGTAACTTGGTCAGATTTCGGCGTAGTGGAAGTAAGTTCGCACATAGTACACATAGTGCAAGAAGTCAAAACAAACGAAATCGAAGTGTAGTCGACTAACGCTCCAATCGCTTGGTCGGAACGGTGCTATTACAATCCTCGCGTCCCTCTGTCAACCAAAGGGACCTAAAAACGACTTTCTGCGTATCTAACGATTTTGGCCTTGATACGTGCCGGTCTCTATACTTCGAGTACGCTAATTCTACTTCCTACTAATACTATAAATGCGAATATTTATAAGGATGTGTGGATGTTTTGTACACTTTCATGCAAGAACTACTGAACGGATTCTATCGCAATAAATAGCAATTTAACGATGTACACGCAGGCGGAGCTTTGGGCAAAAGCAAGTTTTTTTTTGGTATAGGGGGCAAACGAGGAGACCTATCGCCTGATTGTAAGTGATTACCGCCGCCCATGGACACCCACATCACCAAAGGCATCACAAGTGCGTTGCCAGCCTTTGGGGGATAGGGGAGGGTTTGGTTACGGGCCTTCGGTATCCTCACTCGCTCGGTGCAGGCGCACACCGGTATAGTTAAGCTATATAATAAATAATTGATTATAGAATAGCACATATCTTTATTTATGGCTTCTATTATTTATAGACGTATACAGACACAGACGAAATTTACACAGGGAGAATACAGACTCAGAATAAAAACATGTGGATCACTCAAAGTATTTTCCCGGGTAGATATTGAATCCATAACATTCATCACAAAAAGAAACTGCGAGTGAGCATTGAGACTACTGAGCCATCCGTACAGTCAAGCCGTATTTTTGAAAACGAGTTACTTTTGCTAAAATATTGCCTATTCAAATTTTTAAGTGTTCAAACTCTAGTAGATTGATACGCGTTTATTTTAAACCTGAAGTAGGTAGCTATTGTATTCTGTCCTGCATATTTATCAGGAAACGGAGTCCTAGGGGATCAAAAAACGTATCCGAAGTCGGTCATTCATTCGTCAAATTGCTGCCTATGCGTAAGGAAAATCTGTTAAGTGGGTACTACCAATTCGCAGATATCCTCACAATTGTTTGTTCTTACAAAAACGAACTTGTTTTCAAAAAAAAAAATACTATAGGCATCGAACATTGACATTGAATTGTGGTTAGTATCAGGATTACAAATGAGGCAAGAACACTGGGTCAAGGTTTTATAGTGGCATTAGAAGTCTTGTTTTCAAGTTGCTTATAAAATTAATATTTAATGATTTGCAAATAATTCATACCGTATCTAGGTTAATTTCAACATAATTGCATCTAATTTATGGCTTAGTGGAAACTACTTTTACTAAACATTCTTACTGATTATAGAACTTCGCGACTTCTGTTAGATATGCCATCTAGCTTGAAACTAAGAAGAGATAGCTAAGAACACATAGATATTTTTTTGTTGTGAATAAATATATATTATACATAGAAAGCACCCAAACTTTAAGACCGATATTTAAGAACTCGAGACCTCAAGTACAGCAGTATCGTTGCGTATGCGCCTGCGAAATTGCGCCATCGAGACAGTTTGAAATCGAGATGTTCTCGCAATAATTACTTTTTTCTAATTCACTTAAATTCTTTTACATTATTATTATTCTCACACCAAAACTGCCCAAGAATGTTTTTTTCCCATTTCTTTTTTTCAGCCCAAGGTTGCCTGGAAGAAATTACTTTTTCGCGATAAAGCCGCCATTTGTTCATGGTCCTTCATGATTTTTATATAAACTGTTTATCTAGTGCACAGTTAAGATTAATCTATTCTAATTATTTTAAAGCTTATTTCCTTTGTTTTTGTTACCTGACGTTCTAAACAAATTACGCGGATCGTTGCCACCTCTTATATACTATTTGTAATTAAGTATATATATATTGTCTTCAATTTAAATATGTGTAACTTGAAAAATGAAATTGATTGATTTTAACTGATTGCTGATTTCTAATGACAATAATAGTTGATTTCAAGAAATGAAAACGGAACACTGTTGGTAATAGCTAGTTATTTTATAGGATTTTTTTGTTTTCCCGGTCTATACATTTTGTCATATATTTGGTTTTACCACAATTACAAATACTTTTTGTAGACCTAACGCAAAATTATGCTGACTAGTTTTTTTTATGAAATAAATGGCAAACGAGGAAACGTATCGCCTGATGTTCAGCGATTACTGCCGCCATGGCACACCCTCAACACCAGAGGCATCATAATTTCGTTGCCGGCCTTTGGGGGATGGGGGGTAAAACACAGCGCAGGGGCTGTTGCACACCGGTTTTCTGTAAGGCCGTGGTATGACTCCGGTCTAGCCGGCCCTTTCATGCCGAAGCGTGGCTCTCCCATGGTAAAGGAAATGTTAATAATTTCATATTAATAACCGCAAAAGTAATGACATTTCATATTGACTGCTTCGGTGGCGCAGAACCCGGGACCGGGTTGGGCTAACTGTTTGTATGATCTCCAAATATTTTGCATTTTGGGTGTTTTCTAGGTATAATATATATTTTATGTATTTTGGAAAAAAAAGTATATATGTATAATATGTCCAGTACCCATAATGCAAGTTGTGTGTTAAAAGTCCGAAATATTTGTATTGATTTATATTATAAAAATCAGGGTAAAACGGCATTCACATAAAAGAAATATAAAGGACATCGGAGCAGACCTTGTGTCACATTTCCATGTCAATACTGTCAGGGCTAGCGAGTGACGCGTCAACTGTCCATTGTGCCATTACCCATCAGGGAACGTAACAGCCGCTATGAGCGGAATCTTTAATTATTTGTAACAATCTTTAAGGTGGAGCCGTAACCACATTTGATTAAGAAATCAATCAAAAAGAATCCATCGATATTAGCAATATCAGAGTCAATACTTGCTAGTTATTGAATCTTAAACACGCTTTTATCAGTTGCATCTGTATGCTTGTTCGAAACCGTTTTGTAAGCGTGACTTTAGTTTTTTAAACTGCACTTATTATTTCAATGTAAATTTTTATTCTGGGATGCAGCAGACTCGACCGGAGTGATACTACGGACTCACAGAAAACCGGTGTGAAACAGCGCTTGCTATGTTTCACCGAGTGAGTGAGGATACCCGTTTTTTTTTTCTATGGAAACCCCCTCGGGCCTTCACACCACCGGGGTTTGCGGCGGGGTGGTGTGTCGGAACCGAACCGACTAAAACCACACGGTGTGCCACTCTGCGCCTGAGATGGGAGAGATCCGGGAACCGCTTTCTTAGGCCATCCGGACCCCTCCCAGCCCCTGCCCGCACTGAAGCGGGCACCGTCTCCTGATGTTATACTCTCAATTTAGGCGACGTACGGCACACGCGTAACGTCGCCCCCTTGCGGCTGGCCTGTGAAGCGGATAGAGGGGAAAACCCGTCCCGCCCATCTGCGGCCACACTCAGGGCGGCATGAGGCGCTGGTAGGCGCGCCTCCTCGGATCGGGCCCGAGTGGAGGTCGTCCTCCCGGGCCTTCTCCGCCGCTTCCTTCTGCGAGATGACTTCCTCGCAGAAGTTCGCGACCGCGGTAAAACTGCTCTCGCCGCCTTATATATATGAATATAATAAAATAAATATTAAATAAATATAATAAATAAAAATAAAATTTATATTTATTTATTTATTTATATATACACATATATAAATTTATTTTATTTATTAACAATTAATGCACATCTTGTACAAAGGCGGACTTAATGCGTTGAGGCATTCTCTCCGAGCCCTTCCAGCCACCTTCAGGTGATTTAGAAATAAGATCTGGTAGATGCAAAGAGATTGAATTTCATAATATTGAATGTGATAATGTGTAATAAAAGATATACCTACATTAAATATAAACGATATACACACGTGTTATTTCTTCAGTCGTCAAATTGGCTACATGTATCTTGCCTCTCACTACTGACTGGGTTATGCAACTAAATTCGAAAATAGATTTCATTATTTTATTTTTGGTTCGATTTTGGAGTATATCAAAGTCCTTCGAGAACCTTCAAACGTAGAATACCTAAATTTCTTGTAGAAAGGGAACCAAAGGAAACCAAAGATGATACTAGCCTATAAAATCTATTAATATTAATACTAAAAAATCGAAATTAACTCTGCCTGCCTCTCTACCACAATTAAAAATAGTAAACTTACTGATTAAAGGATTCCCTCTGATTAAGTTTGTGAGGTTCAGTTTAAGGTCTGTTCCGTAATCAGCTTTGTACTTGTATGAGTTGATCTTGTAATGTCCCTCATTCTTGTTGTTAATTACCACTCGCTCAGCTACCTCCAAGTGGATGCGCTGGTTGTCTGTGGGAGAGAGAAGAATAAGTATATGCAACTAAATTAAAACTGACTAAATAATGAAATAAATGGCTTAATATAAAAAAAGCGTATGGCCTTAACACTCTCCTGAGAGGAGACCCGAGCTCAGCAGTGGGACATTACGGGTTGTTGATTGATGGATTGAATGAAATAAATTTAGACTGCTGAAGTTTTTATTATTTAAGAGCGAATGATGTTTTTTAATCTGTCCCGATGTTTGTCTCTAATCAAATCTTGCAAGTTAAATTTGATCCATTTCTCGATTTCCTATTGAACTGAAATTTGAAATGTCCCCTTGGTTCTGATAACAATGCAGTTGTATATAATCGGTATTATTATTAATCCAAAATGACCGCCGTTTCAAAATGGCGGCTTACATACTTCTGAACAAGCCAACTTGGGTATCAAATGACAGGGGTTAAAGTAATTTTTTTAACGAGCAACAAAAGCTTGTTTTTTTTTTAAAATATTAAATAAATCTCTTGTTTTATAACTAAAAGGGACCAATTCTTACTTAAATACATCTGCCCGTCTATCTGTCTTTCTGTTCCGTTTAAGGGTCAAACTACTAGATTCTTGAGCAAGAACGTAGGCTACTCTTTATGGCAATAAACAACATACAAGTGAGTGGAGCCGCGGTCAAAGCCTAGTTTCTTATAAATGGAACAACTAAAACATATAGACATAGGTCACAAATCTGATGAAAATACTCACAGATTTTGATTTTAGCCTGTCCATCGGTGTTCAGGTTAAAGAGAAGTAGACGGCCGTTGAGACTGTAGTCGCCACGGATCGTGAAGTTGCAGTGAATGTCGAAAATGAACGTACGTATGTCACGGCGAGATCTGAGTATAGATAGAACAATTATATAAATATCATAAAATAATTAGAATAGCTTAAAATAGATAAAGTGGATATTAAGATAATAGGGAACAAAATGTATACAACAAGATATTATCTCAATGATGTAGATATCAGTTTCACTGATCCCATTTACAAAGACGTTGATATATTTAAGGTACTTATGGTTAACCGTTGTACCGATTTCAATGAAAATTTTGCGTGGTGATAATTTAATTCTTGAAGACGTAGGCTTCTCTTAACTGCAATAACCACACTAAACCAAGAAATAAAGTTATCAAATACTGGATAAATAGTTTGAAGTGCAAGTGCGACAGCAAAAACTTCTAGTACACTCTTATTAGTATGACCTGTATGTTTGTTTTTTTTCTGGAATCGTGCAAACGTATCGCCTGGCGGATGGCAACATTAGAGGCGTTACAAGTGCAATGCCGGCTTTTGGAGTATGGGGCAGGGAATGGGAGAGGGGTTGGGATATTGGTATCCTCTGGTATCCTTCCTCACAGAACAAGCGCAGTTTCTAATAAATGTGACAGGGTAGACAGATTGTAATTCAATATATTTTACAAGCAGATAGTTTGACTAAATTGGATAATAATATAAGTTATTATAACGATTTCTAACAATGACAAAGAGAAACAACAGACAGACGTCAACGATAATTGCGCTTTGTCATATTGACTGTGGCTCCCATAATTGTGAAGTAACCATTTGTTTTGATGGATTCTAGAAGGTCATCAGAAGTGTTTTCAGCGCCTATTGAATTTTAACTACCTTATTATTGGAAACGGTATGTATAATATCGTGTCCGTTTCAGTATAAAGGTTACGGAAGGCGAATTACCATAATTTATCACGTTTTTTATTACCAAACTTTCAATGTTACATGTAGGTATTATTTTTATACTTCATGTTTCGGAGCATTTCCGTATCTCTTACAGGTGACCGAGTAAATAAATAAATAGTAACTAAAAAGCCTTTCATTTTAAGTTAAATAAATAAATAGTAACTAAAAAGCCTTTCATTTTAAGTTTTTCACATTATACATGTCTCAGTAAAAAATATCTTTATAGTTAAGTGTAAAAGGAAGAAAGTTAAGCATGCATTTTGAACTTAGTAAAGATTTATTTGTTCTATTTTTTTAAATTAACGTTAACTCCTACTTAAGGGTAAATGCCTCCTCCAGAGATGACCAGTAGTCTCTATATATATATTTTCTCCTCCACATTTAAGGATGTTTATCATAAACTAGTTCTAATAGGCCAAAAAACCTTTGTATTATTTTTTTAGGTAATAATTTTACAAGAAAACCAGCATTGGAGTTTGCCAAGTCGTCTATTTTCCGATAGACCAACATTATCGAACTTTGCATTTTCTAGCGTGTCCAATAGCTCTTTATTTATCCTATTTTTGTTATCTCGTGCATGATCGATTACTGACCTTTAGAACGAAATCTAGAATCTAGAATTGAAGGAAAGTAAAGAACTTTAAATATTATTAGGCGTTTTACAAACGGTCTTATAGGAAACCTGTGTGAGGCAATTTTTTTTGATGATTTTCTCCAGATGAATAAAGCGTTAATGGAGTCTAGCTCTGAGCCCTCCTCTCTAACTATGGGAAGAGCAATCAAAGACCGATAACGGGTTTGTAGTACTATTATCACTATATTGTTTCCTCGTTTGCCTCTCATTAAGTCCGTCTTTACCACTTTGTGCACAAAGAAAGCTCATTAAAGCCACCATTGCAACTTTGTGCATAAAGATTTAAATAAAAAGAAAAGCTGCCTGTGAAGCTAAACAGTTGTGGCCCGCTTTAAGAGGATAATTTGCGTCATTAATACGTCATAACCAACCTTCCCTCATGCATAGGCCACGAATATTCGAAGTCTCGTTGAAATTTTATTGAGCTCTCTATAAAATTTATCCTCTTAATATAATTTAATAGTTCTTCTTCTTTCAATGATATGGCAATCAGCCGGATCAGTTATTTCTGCCAATGTCAAGTATTTCAAGTCTTCGAGTCTTCAAGTCTTCGTTGTGATGTAATTAATGATAAAAAACATTAAAAAAAACGTGGATGGCATGAAATGGGGACCGTCTTTCACAAAAACAAAAAACGATCTCCCCTATCTAATAGTTAATGTAAATATTTACATTTTTATAAGTACTTCTTGACATAAGTAGTGTCATATTTATGACATAAAGCTTCTTAAATTAAAAGAGTTAAATACAGTTACAGTTGCAAAGAATATAGGTTTTCATAGACGTAAACTATAAATTCTGTAGTATATATTTTTTTTATTGCAATTACTAAGAATGAGGATTTCAGCGAATGTTAAAATAGTATTTTTAGCTTCTATTAATTTTATTTTTTTACCAACGCCAAAATAGAGGACGTTTACTCCGTTTAAATAAAGAACTTTGTCAGTCATGAACCAGTGCCTATTCAACCATTCAATTTAAAAAAATACAAAAAGATTTTAACTAATTATTTGTTACATTCTTGAAAATAAAAACATTTATTTTCCAGTTCCCCTTATTTAATTATCGAGGCTCAGGTTAAATTGAAGTTTATTGAACAGTGGAGTAAAAGTAAAAGTGACTAATTACAAGACTGTATTTTATTTAAAGAAGTTCCAGCCTGTGCCGATAGTCGAGAGTTTAAATTATAATTGTTTGATAATAGAAAAATATAATGGCAATTTTGTTTCTTTTTCTATATTCAAAGAAATAAGTGGATCTTATAATTATGTCGGCCTACTTATTTTTCGTTGATTGCATGTAATGTGAAATCAAGGCTTTACATTCCGAGGTTTCGTGATCAATCTAATTTAGTTTATGTAATGTACTCATGTGTGTAAAATGGCTTAATGTGCGATTACCACTGCTATTATTTGTAGATACATTATAATTTTCTAGACACTTCTAGATATAAACGGATAATGGAAACCTTATTGTTTTTCATTTCAATGAACAATTCGTTTTCTTAACATTTGCGTGTATATTGTCGACTTAACGATAAAAACAAGACATTTTATATTTTTTTCCTATACAGTCTCCCTGAACCGTATACACTTTTCCCGGCGACGTACATCGGGAAAATTGTATTAAAAAGATAATAATGCATTACGACATTAACTAGGTTTCATTAAGGAGTGCCGCTATCTCACGCTGAGGTAGGTAACTTTCCAGGCCATTTTGTAATTTATTAGTTTTATACATGATTCTTTTCAATGACTTCTCCTTTTATTGAACACAGTTGTACTATATATTGGGTCACGCTAACGGCTACGACAGGGTAGTTTAGCCATAAAAAATGTATGTTATTTTATTATGCCAGTTTTATAGATACATATTATTTGTTATATACAGAAAGACCAAGGCTGATAAAGTTTACAAAGTCTAATATCATCGTCTAAGATGAATGAAATATTATTCAACCATAGAGCTGGTTTAATTTAAATTTTATTTTTTTACTTAAACCTTTTTGCTCCAATACCTCAATTTTTTTTGCCTTTTTATGTAATGGAACCCAAAAGTTAGAGAAACTTGTATGATCAGTAAATATAAGATCAACACACTAGTTGTTTCTGTAAAAGTATTATATTGTATTTGTGTTTTAAGGATAAGAATGTATAGGGACATTTTAAAGCGAATAGGTATGTTGGAGGTTATAACTTTCATATCCTACTTATTATATATACGTAATTTGGACCTACACCCAAAAGTGATCAACTATCAAAGTTCACTGCTGAACAAAGGTGACCCGAAGGAGCGCCAACCAACTTGGGGAGTCCGCATTCATCAGATGCAAGCCGCTTTCTTCAAATCGACTGTCCATCGTATCGCAGAAAATATAAATAGTATTCAATGTGAAATAGTTAATGTATCGTACATATAAAGGTACCTGTTTTAGGTTTACAGATACAAACACGGTTGCCTACCGTTCTCCACTTGCTGAGTTTTGCAAGAGGTTAAGAAACTCGACACTTCATAGCTTGCGAGTGCTCATGAGTTTTCATAATGTTTGTACATGATGTCATTGCAGTTATTTGAGGGTTTAATAAATTTAATTCATGCCTACAACATACTTAGTATTTTTTGTAAGTTTATATAACCATAGATATCTACGTAGGATATTCCAAATATACTTAGTGAAATGAAAAATAGTTAGAATATAAAAAGTTATTTACAGCTTTTCAAAATATCCCCCTCCAATACTAATGTAGTTATGCATTTAGGTGAACCAGCCTTCAATAATTTCAAAACATGTCTTGCGAGAGGTCGATAAATAACCGCCGAAATTCTTCGATGACCTTGTCTGCCGAGCTAAATTTTCGCCCACGCAGCAATGTTTAGCATGGAGCTAAATCTGAGCTGTACGGGGCAAGGAGTAGCATTTGTAGCCTGAAGTTGTCAAATAGTCCATAGTTCTAGCAGCCGTGTGAGCAGGCGCTTTATCTCGGTGAAAAAGAATAACGCGGACGCCGCTCCTTGGGCACTCGCTATTCAACTTCCTGAAAGCTTGAGGCAGACAAACTTTGCTATACCATTTACAAGTAACTGTTCTACGATCTTCTAGCGGAATTACTGCTACTAGTCCACTGCGTCGAATAAAAACCACTATCATTTTACTATTAACGCTCCAGTCGCAGACAGCTTTTCTGGGCATCTGGGCATCTTCCTCTTCAAACACCCATTGCGTGGATTGCTCCTTCGTGAGAGGGTTGTAGCTAAGCTATAGCGTAGCGTAATGTAGAATACGTTTTGCGAAGTTTCTCTTTCGAATATTTCTAACCATAAATTTGCACTAATCAACACGTCTTTATTTTTGCTCATCGTTGAGAGAATAAGGTATCCAACGCGAAGCAAGCTTCCTAACTTTAAGGTATTTATGCAGGATAGTTTAAATTGCCTGTAATCTAGTGTTTAGTTCAGCCTGTATCTCTCGATATGTAATATAGTATTCTCTCGCAATAGCCACTCTACCCTGATGATGTTTTCATTTTACTGCAGTTGGTGGTCGGCCGGGTCTGGGGTCTTCGTTTAAGTTCTCTCAACCGAGAGAACTTACCTTTATCATCGAGAGAAATCGAGTAATTGTTGCTACCGCAGGAGCACACTCCCCAAAACCAGCTTATAGCGTACATTTTCTTCAGATTCCTTAAAGTTTAACCTTCGTTTATAATCATAGAAAATCAAGGGACGAAAAGCTTCCCGCGAGACGTCCATTATTGCAAACAAAAGAAGAGAGACAGTTCTTTAAATATAATGAAAAAAAACTACACATAGGTGGCCAATATTTTTTACAAAGTGAAATTAGCCGGCAATCCAAAATAATCTCATGAAACAAGAGATTGTATCTATTCAATATATCAATTTTCGAAACAACTTAGGTATGTATGTTACATATTTTATGTGTCTGTTTCTGAATATATACATAATAATATTTTAAAACACAGGTACGATGGTGGTGCTCGTCAAACCATATTTGCACTGAGTAGGATCATCAACATCATCATCAACAACCCATAATATTCCACTGCTGGGCTCGGGTCTCTTTTCAGGACAGTGTTAAGGCCATATGTCCCCACGCTGGCCAAGTGCGGGTTGGGGTCTGACAAGAATACCTTATGGCTACGTATCTTGCCGTTGGATGTTTTTTGAGCCGTCCGAAGGCCTTCAACTAAGCTTCACGACTGTTATCGTATGATAATAACCGGGACCGGCTGCTTAACGTGACCTCCGAATTACGGAGGCGCTCATGGTAACATGTCACCAGCGGTCACCCATCCAGGTACTGACCGCGCCGTCGATGCTTACAATCACCGAGGGTAAATCACCAAGATCGTTTCCTATATAAAAGACAATACAAAAAAACTTATAGGCTTTTAATAAAGGATAAAAGACCATGCGTCTAGAAGATTTTCCTTTAACTTTCGGGAAGAATACCTACTATTTATCTGCTTGGAAGCGGTCCTATATTCTTTTAGTATCACATATAAATTCTTTGAATCCTACGTAATATTTTAAATTCGGTAGCCTGTCTGTCACGATTTCAAAGCTAAACCGCTGCAACGATTTCAATTAAATTTTTACTTTGAATCTTGAAAACAGACATAGGCTGCTCTTAACTGCGATAACCGACACACACGTGTGTGGAGACGCGGGCAAATTATAGTTTTGTAATAAAATCATGATATTCGATTGAGTAGTTTCAGACATAATACGGAACAAATAAATACACAGTCGCTTTAATAATGTCAATTAGGAAATGGAGCACATGTAAAAGATCTGTTCATAATATCCAGATTTTTTAAGCCTTTATCCGAATCCATTGCCTTCAGGGCATATACATATAATTATAAATGTTCAAAAAATCAAAATAGTTTATTTTCGTTAACAAAAAACCATGTCGTATAGCAGAAATGAAATCTGGTTTTTTCTTCCAAATAAATTTGTGTTAGTATTATTTTCCTCCTAGCAAAGAGTCAACAGAAAACAGGTTATAATAAGGTAGTTTTTATACATTCGATATATGAAAAATACTTACGATACTTTATCCGGAATACAGGTGCTTAACCCAATTAACTTGGCATTAATAAAGGTCATCTTCAAGTTTCCGGGCAACGTCATGCTAATATTGCGGTCCAGAAGCAACGGGTCCAGAGGCGGAATTCCGGCCTCGGGAATTCCTTTCACGATTCCGGGTATCGCATCCAAAGTTGCCTTTGTGAAGCATTCGTCAGTCGATTTTGAACAGGGATGGATGTAGTCGGCTGCAAAGAAAGTGGAATTTTGTTAGATATAAGTAGTTGATATTCGAAAATCGATTACATAATTAACTTTTACATGATATCCTTTAACAGTATAGCTGTATTTCACGCACATCGGGAGTTGTGATAATCAGATTTCTCATTTATTACTGTCACCCTCAGTGGTGGTATTTTTTCGAATTTGAATAGTTTTGGGAATTTTCGAGTTTTAAATAAAGCTATAGTTTTCGTTCATAAATTCCGAGGAGAACAAGATTGAAAAAGTTACATAACCTCCTATTTTTCTTCACTTTGTTACAAAATGGGCATTTTTATCTTTTGTAGTTGATAAAAGTTCCGTTCCCTTTTAGTGTGTGCCTTTTATTTATTTACCTTAGAATATAAGGTAATTAAACATTATGTAATGACCTTAACTGCTAAACTATTGCTGAGCTCAACTAAAATATCTTTCTATTTGTGTACAATATAGTATAAATTAATTAAAATCAACCACTAGTCTGGTTACTGTAAGTACAGTTTTGTATAGTTTGGGACCAGACCACCGCGTTTGAGATGTGTAATTTAATTATAGATCATAAAGCGGGTGACATGGCAAATGATGGCAATCAAAATATAACTATTTCACTCAAGATCTCATAAAATTCAGGAAGGTATAAACTTAATCACAAACCATTGGCATAATAGATAATATAATAAAATAAATAGCCAAGTGATTCTGTAGAATGTTGATGCTTACCATTTTATGAAGTATACAGAAAAATACTGAGATAGAAGTGATGAGTGTACGTGGAATAAATCAATAGTACAAATCCTATTTTCTAAAAATGTATACCAAATTTCAGAAGGTCGTTGTTTGTTGGTATGTGTTTTGGTTAGTTGTTTTTTCGAATGCTAACAAATCTATATTTTCGGACACGAACTCCTAAAGTTTAATTTAAAAAGGCATAGTAACAAATAATATACAAAAAGTATTGCAATGTATATACTGAGTCCATTAAACCTGTACATGGACTATAGGTAGGCTTCTTAGTTATAGCTGAGAATACTAATGAACAATAAGGAACTGAATTATAATTAACGCTTCCACATCAAGCTACAAAGACATTGATCATCTTATATTCTTAGCCATTTTATATAATAATAACGATTATCCTAGGTGTTCATGACAACCGGGACCGACGGCTTAACTCTCCGAGGCTCGGGCGGGTAACACCGTCATCTTCCGTATTCTGGGATGCTATTAAGAATTTCTTGTTAAAAAACCCAACAGCAATCTGACCCTTGGATTGAACCCAATTCCTCTTGATAGGCAATCGCTTATCCAGACCGCTAGGCAAAGGAGACCGTCACAAAGGCATCGATCATCGATTAATTAGCTAACAAAAATTACCGACCAGCCGACTCGATAGGAATAACCATATCCATGGTCTTGAAGGACATCGGTGGTAAATAAGACTTTTGTTATTTTTCACCGAGTGAGGGCCAGGATTCCGAATTCTAGAATTCTCCCTCTTCAGGAATTTAGAGCTCCGATACTCTGACTTAATTGGAGGTTAAAAGGATAACAAGGTATTGTAACTCTTAAATATAAACTAATATTATTTTATTTCTCGGAGAGCGATACCTACTTAGGTAAGGACAATCATTTCCTGTCCTATAACGATAATATAAAATAATAAGGAGGGAAATTGACTAATTATATTTCCAACTCTTCCAGTTTTCTTCTGATTGAGTTCATTGCGAATTTCAAGATAGTTTAATTTTTCCCGAGAGTCAAAACTCGGTGTGTTTGGGGGTCACTGCTATTAGCCCTGTGTACAAGAGTTACAATGAAGGGCAGCATTACTCACAAACCTTCTTGAGTAAATAACTATAAATGTGTAGGGATGTATATATATCTATATGTATATGTATATGTTTGTATAAGTATATATTGGGTGTATGTATATGTGTGTGTATGTATTTATGACATTTATGTTATATAATGATATCTTCATGTACCTTGAACAACCTTGTACAATTTGAACAATAATTTTCACTTGCTTCAAAAATATACCTACTACACGTAGCTCTGCACCACCTAAAGGTTGACTGGAAGATAATGCCCATGGCATTAAGTCCGCCTTTTGCAATGTAATTGCATGAAGATTAAATAAAATAAAATAAAATAAATAAATTCTTCCTTGGGAGAGACACGCTTCGGCATTCGTGGGCCGGCTCGACCGGAGTGACGACACGGTCTCACAGAAAATCGGTGTGAAACAGCGCCTGAGCTGTGTTTCACCGAGCGAGTCAGGATACTGGAGGCACATACCCCAAGCCCTGCCCCCGTCGAACTTTTCATCCCTCAACCCCTGCCTCCATCCCTCTCTCTCAAAGGCCGGCAACGCACTTGTGTATTAAGGGTGTCCATGGGCGGCGGTAATTGCTTACCAACAGGCGATACATCTGCTCGTTTGCCCTCTATTCCATAAAAAAACCTAAATCTGACTGGTCGTTCCGGAGAATGGAAGAAAAAAACTCATTGCGTCAAACCACAAATTATCAGATGGTGAGATCTCTGTGTTTTAAACAAGAAGGAGGTTTATAACCATACTTAATGTGGTACTTATTATGTACTTCTCTATATTTCGTGCTATGTAATTCTGCCTATATTTCATCAAATTTCAGTCTGGGCATTTATATATAGCATTATAGCAGTTCAAAAAAATGCGTAAACTGTTTAGCTGATATTTCGTTTTTAATATTTAATAGATACATGACGACTTCACAGTGCGAGATATGAGATGAAGGTAACAACAGCTCCTGTTTTGTAAATAAAAAAAAAGATTACTAATTATAAAGCTGGAATGTTTTTTTTTTGGTTCAACATATTAATCTCAAAAACTAATAGTTCGAATTAAAGAAAATCTTTTAATGGAGGAAAGTTTATTTATTGAGTAAGGCTTTATGCTATACTTGCCGACCGGTACCCACTTCGTTGGGCATTACCGCCCGCTTTTCTTCGACTTGATTTACAAATACATACTATTGTTTTAACTAAGTTTTTTGTTCAATCATAATAAAATATGGCCTATTTCACTCGTGGATAGAGTCGCTTTCTGTTAGTGAAAGAATTTTCAGAATCGGATCTTACCTCCTACAACCATACACACAAAGTTAGAAACATTACCTCTTTATAAAATTAGTATAGATAACATCACCAAGATAAGCTAAGACCAATATGAGCTGAATATCGAACAACGAATATTGCAAAAGTGTTGCCAAAACAGAGAAAATGTATTATATTTGAAAGCCGCAGACGAAGCGCGTGTCGTCAAGTTAAAAATTCAAAGTTACCGATTAAAATGGCCATGTTGTAAGGTCGTACAGGTGAGGACACAATAATAGGACCTTATGTGTCATTGTGATATTCGGTTTTTCCTTTTAAATCTGTATATATATATATATATATATAAATATATATCTATTGATATCTTTTTGTTGTTTTCTGTTTGGAATCACATTTGTGTTATTAATATGAAGTGAATAGTGTTACCCATTTAATTTTTGTCTTCATCGTCATTTCCATCAGATGGGATGGAAGACAGTCACATATTCGTTAGTGACGTCGTGAGCGAATATTGCAAGTCTGATGTTTCGTAGTTTTAAACAAAATAATCTTTGTTCTTATTCCTAACATTACTTGCCTTTATTATTTCCAATATTATTTGGAGTCAACTACTAGTTCTACCAATTATCGGGGTGGACCATAAGCAACAAATGATACTAGCCTTTGCCTTTCTTAAGAATCAAACTATCTCCGTGACAAATTTTATTGAAATCGGTGCAGCGGTTTAGCCCTGAAACGTTACTTTCGAAATTATAATATTAGTATGGATAGCACGAATAAGAAGGCTGACTTTGAAAAATAATACTGATAGTTTAATCGGTGTGTCTAAGAATGCATTTGGTACAGTCAATAAACTCCGCGGCCTTGTGTATAAACGGAGAACGGTTACAGAAAATTGCATCTAAACATTACATCCCACAAATATTATTATCTGACCTAGATTTCAAATTGGGTGTTTCTTTTTTAATTTGAATTAATTATGCTTTAATTGCCCTAGTATTTTTAGAAAATTTTAATTCATAGGACTCACAATATAATCATAATATTATGATTCTCATTATAAAAAATGACAATATTTTTCCAATTCCAAATTCAAAATATGACATTAGTAAAAAACATTGAAAAAATACTCACGCAAAGGCACCAACTGCAAGCTGCCGTATACAAAAACACATAACACAACAAACACATAGTGTCCCAGGTTCGCCATTTTCGTGGCACAGTTTTTTTTACACGGTGTTTACTTATGAAAAATAGTAAGTTTATTTTATTAGCAATTTTCGCAACTGCATACGGTAGCGTTGCATGCGAGGCCTGTTACACGAATGTTCGCGACTGCTTGTCTATATGATCTTTAATTTCGTGATTAAACAACACCTCAAGGATTTAAGGTGTGATTTTTTTAAGACGTTTTTCTATTGATCATAATTTTATACAAATCTCTTCTCTAAATATTATTTATTATCATTTGTGACATGCATGACATTTTTATTTTATATTTTCAATTTCATAGCATTGATAGTCTCGCTGGCGCAATGGTAGCGTAGGCGACTGCTGTGCGTTTCTCGGGTTCGATTCCTGGAGACGAATTAAATGTTTATATGATCTACTAATATCTGTTTCGGAGTTTGGGTGTTTTCTATTTATATTATATATATATATAT